>CM023482.1:43542213-43573479 GCA_013339685.2 Hyalomma asiaticum | reverse complement strand
CACACATGTGATATTCCATCAGAGATGCGAGTTCTGTTCTTATTTGACCCTGCACAACGCGTGTAGTGGAGATCTGTTCGCTGATTGCGTGGTGCGGGCAACTTCTACATTAGTGTGGCGAAAATGACGCGGCCAAGTTAGTGCAAGTTCTTTATGCTCAAAAGAGAAGTAGCGCTTATCTGAACATTCAGCAGGGCTAAAAACATGCAGATGGTGCTCAGTTGACTTCAGAAGACCTTATATAGCGAGCGCAGGCGGTTTCAAGGCTCGACATGTGCAAACCTTGAAGTAGCACTCATGTTTTGGCTGCACGACGCGAGAGCAACAAGGTCATCACGGCATGGATAGAGAAGGCCGATGATTTGTCCTTGTCGATGGGCTGTGCTGCTTTCATCTGGAGCAATGGTGCGCGTTTGTTTGTAAAACCTAACAAGCTTAAGCCTGGAAAGTGCTTGTACATGTTTCAAACAAGAACACTGACAGGGACGCTCAAGAGAAGCCGATATCCACGTAGAGGACACATGGCTTGCTTTTTGTGAGACTACGTAGAGTGCGAAGGTATTAAGAGTTGGCTCACTTGATGCGTGAAGCTGCCTTAGAGCACCTTCCTAGGTCGAAGTGGTACCGCGGATACCACCAACCGTATACAGCCTTAGTCGACGAAATAAAATGGATGTGCCGCACAGTGTATCTTCTCTTTTGTCTTACTATAATCATTTACGAAGAGCCAGGTTAGAAGCTGTTGAATGACGGCCGCTTTCAGTCAACTTTCTGAGGACTCAATTCTTGCTTGAATTTTGGACTTTGGCTGTCATTAGAATTTACTTGTCTGAAAATTTTGTTGATATTTTGTCACTTGGAGCTAATTATGTATTACCCCATTACCATGTTAGTGAGAGGCTATAATTATCACAGCAATATCTGAGGATATGCAGCGTTCTGGAAGATGAAGTAAGAGGTTTGGCTCTTATATTTTCGCCACTGCTGACCTGCTTTTCAACAACACCTTCTGAACTAGATCTCTGAAAACGGGTTTAAAAAACGCCAGACATATTGAATAGGAGCATTTCGTGGCACTGGCATTTTAATTAGTGCAGGAAATATACGTAGGGAAAATACGTGACACTTTATTTAGTGGCACTTGAACACTGGATGGCACAGCTGAGCTGATTCCAATGTAGCAAAGCAAAGCAAGACATGCTGCTTGTTTCATGGATGCCGCCAACACTTAGAGTGGCTTTTGAGTGCGCATCTAGACTGAGTTCATGGACAATGGCACTTGCGCTGTGCACAGTGCTCAAACACGACATTGCTTCGCTTCTCAAAAATGCACAAACCAGCCATTCCTGTAGGTAAAATCGATTTCCAGAATTTGCGAGGCCAGAGCGTATACCTCTCCTACTAGCGATGCTGTGGTCATTGGAAGATTAGTTGACTTCATTGTGCAGTCACACTGCGGGTGTTGCTGCCTTCGATGGCTGCTATAGAGCATCATAATCGTATTCATTGGACAGAGAAAATTGGGGAGCTGGCTCTATAGCACGGCGTGTCACAGCAACGCCTCCTAGAAATTTTTTTCTAGGAGGCGTTGGTCACAGACAACTGACAAAGTAGTTTGTGTCTTTTTGATGCAATGAGATATTTTGAACGACACACAAGAGAGAACCTGTGCGCACGCGATATGTATCGAGCATCATGATGGTCACGGTCATGGATGTTATGGATGCGATGCTTGAACGTGGGTGAACCCACGTCAAACGGTGCCATACCAGCGAAATGGCGACAGCAAGGTCATATCGACGTACAATAAACATTAAACTGCGTATGTGAAGTCACATTCCACTTTCGTGCTTTATCGACTCCTCTAACTGAGGGATCAGCCACATATTTCAAAAACATTTTTGAGTGAGTTGAGGAGAAATTCAATATTGGCTTGCATGATACATGATTGCATCGAAAACGTACGTACTGCATGTTGAACCGTAACATAATGTCCAAATACTGATTTTCGGTATTAAGTGACAAATTTCACGTAATGCCAATACCAAATAGCCTATCATCATAGGACGAACGAACATTATTTACTTACCATGGATGAGCTTCCGAACGTGCCGTCGCTAACTAGTCTTCCAACTTCATGCATTGCTATCTTGGAGAAACTGCTGAACTCATTGGGCAAGCTATCCTTTTCGCCACTACTGGACGTGCAAACAAGGGGATGTCGAATTCCTGGGCGATGCTTGATCTCCTATGGCTTACGCTCTCCACATGTTTTATTAGGGCTACTTTTCCTTCCACTATCAGTCACCTGAGTTGTTTTGGCAGTGTCATTCAGCCTGCAGTCATGCTAATGCTGCCTGCAGTCCACAGTGAATAAAAAAAATCCGTACCACGCACAACGCAGGTAATGTGAATTGTGCGAACCAGCTTAGAATTACAAAGAAAATGCTAAATCACTTACATTGCATCAAGCAAAGACAACTCCACCAAGCATAAATTTTGCGAGGCCCGGCAATGTGCATATCCATCCTGCCACAGGATGTGCCGCAGTGTTTCATGACGAAGTTATGTCACTGCAGTCGAGTTTCGCATTTGGGGAAACCCAAGATAGAAGGAGAGCTCAGGAGAAGATGGAGGCTTGACTATAGCAGATCGCTAAAAGCGATGAGGAACAGGGAATGTCACCGGGGCCAACGTTTCGACAATTCCACTTGCCGAAACGTTGGCTCCAGGGACATTCCCAGTTCTCCTTCGTTTTTAGCGATCTGTTCATACACTCGGGGAAAGTATTTGTATTGTGGAAGGCACGCAAGTCCCGCACGAAATGCCCTGGTGGCGGATTTCTTGTTCGACACTCGGTGAAGATTTGTAGACATCTGCAACTTCCCTCAACACGTACTTTGATAAAAAGGGCAAATATGTCGTGTATGAGACATTGTTTAGTGCAGTGGGAAATTATGACTTTGCTTAGAGATATCAGAGTAGAAGTTTACAAAGCATTACTGCTTATCTCAACAGGAAAATTACGTCTTCATTAAGTAACTAACGATACTCCTCCCCAGAGCCCATTGTGGTCTTACGGAAACAAGCACTGCAGTTAACATAATCAACATTCGAAACAGGAGACAATGCAATCAGCTGCATGTATCTTGTTATTATCCTTTATGATACAACAAAAATTAAGCACGAGTGTACTGAGAAATAAGTGGAAGCGACATTTTAAAAAAGGTGCTCTACCCTCCTGAGGCGCGGCAATGGGAAATTTGTCCAATATATTGGACATTGTAACACAGCGCACCACGGCTTTCAAAGCGCTTGCCTCCTCCCGGAAAGCATTTTCTCGGCTGCTTGTGGACCCGGGCTGCCATCCAGTGAATATGGTCAAAGTCGGTGGTTTCCCACTTTTCAGGAGCACTCGAAATGGTGGGATTGAGCACGAACGACTTTTAGGGCTGCCGCCTAAGTAACTGGATTTCTATTCATTCTTGGGTGTCTTAAAGCGTATTTAAACAGTGATTTGTGTTCGTATGAGCTAGAAGCACACAAATAAATTCATATTTGAGCGAAAGATGTAGTAGTTCTTTTGCATACATTGCATATTTGACAATGTCCAAATTAATGGACATCGGGTCTCAATGACAAGAAAAACACGACAGTACGCTCGCGCGCTCTCTCGTGCGCTCTCCATAGGGTAATACGTTTTTCGCCTGCAGTTCTTTCCTTGTTACACTTAAACTTCGCGCATTTTCCCTTGTAGGTAATAGGCCCCGTGTGACTGGTATTTACGCGACCATTAATAACTGTATTCCCGGTTTGCAAGCAGCAAATAAAAGTATATTTGTGTTGCGAGATGTCATTTTTTCGGTCACTAGCCTCAACTACGCCCTATTCTCTGTTGCCCAAAAAAGTCCCCCTAGAGGCCCAATGTCCAATTTATCGGACAAAGGGCTGCGGCCAACTAACATCATATATTGAAAAACTGCGTGACACTTCTCACATTTGCACTCAGGAAAAGCAGTTCTGAAAGTTTAACAAAAATCCATGATCCTAAGTTCACTCTGGGCCTCAGGAGGCTACAATCCTTGTTTTAAAGGGGCAATGAAAGACTAATTACGGACGTCGCTTTTACTGCACGTTTGCTTGACGCGAGGTGATGACCATAGCACAAGTGAAAGTGGCGAAGTCAAAGCGTATTATATTTTAATTTCTACTTAAGTCGGTTTCCGCGCCGACGGCAGCGTCGTGCGTGAACAATATTTTGGAGGAGATATGTGACCCTCCTGTGATGGCTGCGGTGTAGGTTTTCAGTGGGCGGGAACGCTCTGGAATAGAAATATGCATCGCACATGCCCGCAATGTACTGACTATAATGAATATTAAAAAGCAAATATGTTTTTAAAAAGCAAGATTTCGCGCATTATAATTTCATTTCGTGTTTATCTGACAAAGGGAGCACAGTGCGGCCCACGTGATTGTTGTGTGGGAACGCCACAGTGGGCAGCACGGTTCCGGTTCCGCAAGATGTAAGCACCGTTTTGATAGGAAGTAGCGTGGCACATCTCTCGGCGAGTGAAATGCGAGGTGGGGATGCCGATAACTGTAGCGAGCTGTTATTTCGAATTGGTAAGCTGTGAAACTTCCGTTCGCCCGCATCCAGATAAAAAATTCTTTTTGCATCTATCTCAGGACAATAGACAGAGCGCGTTCGATGCAAAACTCGGCGAGTCAAATATGGTTTCAGAGCCCCTCTAATGGGCAACTATGGCGGTTTTTTTTTAACCATACCTCATATCGCTGTTCCCCTATGGCACTGATAGTCCGGTAGCAGACAGGATGGTTCAATGTGCTCCGAAACTCACCAATAATTTTAAATAACCGAATGAACGGTGTGTTTAGTCCGAAACCGAAATAGGCAGCCGCTTCTTGCTGCGTATGCTGTGACATAACAAGTCTTCCCGTCGTCAGAAATATGAAGCTGGTGCCGGAAAAATGAAAGCGCCGATGTCATCCAACGATGTACTGAGTTATGCAAGGTTTTTCAGAACTTCACAGGAACGGTTTCAGCGCTAAAGTGTCATCGTATTGCTCTTGACAGCCAGCCTGCTCGGGTAGGCAGCGTTAGAGGAAATGACGTCAAAAACACAGGGCGGCCCGCAGGGGAGTCCGCAGAGGGAGGCACCGGAAATTTTGACCACCTTGGGTTCTTTAACGTGCACTTGCATCGCACAGTACACGGGCCTGAACATTTCGCCAACATCGAAATGCAGCCGCCGCGGCTAGGATTCGATCCCGTGACCCTCGGATAAGCAGCCGAGTACCATAGGCACAAGACCACCGTGGTGGGGATTATTGAGAATTTTGTTAATATCCTTGGGCAATGAAAGATCGCCGGAGTTACCCTTTAAAAGTGAGACTGGAAGCGAAGCGAAACCTGAAGGTGTCCCACTAAGGCTGCGACATGGTTGGTTTCATTTGTGCACAAAGCATTACTTCCTCTTAAGATGTTTCCGCTAGTACGCTCAGTTTTTATGTGATGGCTATTCTTTGAAAAGGTAAGTCTAACAACTTCACAAGTTGCGGGACTGAATTTAGCTGATTCAGTTTATCATGCATGAATTATTTTTGTGAATTATTGACGGATCCCCAAACGTAGTGCCCTTTGTCATGAGAACGTAAGTGGGTTCGCTAAAATACTGCCCCCTCAATTGAACACTGGGTTATTGCTCCTTGTACCACACACGTCTTTTCTTGGCAGTGGGCACAGAGCAATTTTTACGTGATTATTACGCTGCGCGAAATAAAACTGGTAGATTCCTGGCGTAGTTATATATTGATGTTGCTACTACAATATCAGCAATTTCGGGCGGCATACGCCAACAGTCGTTTCTGTTTAATGAGGGTTTACAACACTTATGGTCCATTTCCTGATAGTATGGCTCAATATTTGTAGTGCGGTGAAGGGGACCAAAATGTAATTGTCCAAGCTTTTGTTCGATAATTTCCGGGTGATTAATGATAATTTCCGGGTGATTAATACGTCGGTCCTTGGGATCTTTTCCGGCGATTGCGTCCCGTGCCTCGCAGCCCGGGATCGCTGGCATGCATAAGGGAAAGAAAATGCCACCAAGCATACTATTTTGCGGCTCCTGCCTCAGTGCATATCTCTCCTGCCACTCGATGCGCCACAGTGTTTCGTGACTAATTTGTAACGGCGATGAAGTCTCACATTCAGGGAAAGTATTTTCTTTGCGGCAGAAACGCCAGCCTCGTACGAAATGGCCTTCGTAGCGGAGCTTTTATTCGACACCTAATGAAGATTTGCATATGTCTGCAACTCCCCCGAAAAGTACTCAGATAAAAAAAATTACAGCATATCCACGGAGTGAATGATGGTGAGTGGGCGAAGCTCGGGATGTTCATCGTAGATCGTGTCGAGTTCCGGATTAATTTAGTTAACGCGCACGCTACGAATCCTTATGGTTCAACTACGCACAAGTGAAATCTCCCACCGGCACTTCATTGCAAGTCAAGTTCCAGTGCCTATATATGTATATACGGGTGGCCGGTAAACGCTTCTCCAACGCAAGCAGTCGGTATTTCTCAATCAAGAAACTCGCTAGGAGACGCTGCCTGCGCCAACGTTGTCTCTCGCAGGTGAAGGCGCATTCTCCTTCTTTGCGAGCTGGTACAGCGTTCATTTAAGAAAGAGCGTTTCCATCAACGCGCGCCTTTCGCTCTCTCTCTCTCTCTCTGTCTCTCTCTCACAAGACAGCAGATGGAAGAGTGAGAGAGAGAGAGGCACGCGCTCGCCCTCGGCGAGCGCCGGCGCATGCGTGCCTCCCGGCAGGCACACGCCGGTGGTTACAAACAAACGATAATGGGGACGAACGGGTGACGCCATAAGGAGCTTCGCCCCTAAAAGGGCAATGTGGCGTGTATGGTAAATGGTTTCGTGCATTGGAAAATTTCAACTTAGCCTTTGTTTCGAGATATTACAGCGCATGTTTGCCAAGCATTACTACGTATCTGCACTGGAAGATTACGTATGCTTCAAGTACCTAACGATGCCCCTCTACAGAACAGAATCAATTGTGGTCATACGGAATCAAGAACTACAGCTAAAATGATCGGCATTCGAAACAGGAGGGAATTCGGTATCCTGCATGCACCTCGTTATTATTCCTTATGATATGAAAAAAAAATGAAACACAAGTGCACCAAGTTAACAAGCGGAAGTGATATTTTAATATATGCTCTACAATCCTTGTGTTAACGTTAGGGCCGAAAACGTAACCAAACTGTGAGTGTCACAGTAATGTTGCCACATTGTTGGTTTCACTCGTGCACAAAGCATTGTTTTCTCTTAAAATGTTTGTGATATAGTACGCTGAATTGTTATGCGGTGGTTCGTCATTTAAAGGGCAAGTTCAAGCAAGTTCCGGGACTGAATTGAGCTTGTTAACTTTACCGTGGATTAATTATTTTTCAAATATCTTGATGGAACTCCCTATCAAGTACATTTCAAGGAGAAATTAATTTTGTTTCTGAAAAATACTGTCCTGGTATTCCGGGACATGTGGAACATATCTTTCCTTGGTAGAGGGCAGTTTTTAGGTGATGTTAACACGCTGAATTATGAAGCTGATACATTCATGACCTAGTTTTATATTGACGTCGGTGCTCTAAAGTGGGATTTTCGGGCGGCGTAAGCGGAGAGACGTGTCTGTTTAATGAGGGCTTATAGCACTTCCGGTTCACTTCTTGATAAAATGATTCGATATTTGTAGATAAAATTTTAATTCACGTGTGTGTGTTTCTGTGTGTGCGGAGATGAACCACGCAGGAATGGTTCAATGGAATAGTGCTCGGATACGAAGACGAGGCGGCAATAAACAGGTCTTCGTACAACCGCTATGTTAGAGAAACGCGCACACATGCATACATACGTTCACTTAAGAGACCCTCTAGCACTTACTGAACCGACTTATGAACCAGTACCGATAGGTCTGAACGCGAGAGTGAAATATTGTTGCACTGCAGAGAACAGCGAAATCGCAATCTGGTTTACAGCACAGCTGGGAAGCACCCATTCTTCCTTCGACATAGGTCACATGTGGTGCTAATAAGCTACTTTATACACGAACTGGATTCAATGACCTCGTGACCGCGGAAAGATCATCTGCCACGCTTCATTTGCTCGTGCTGAATTTGTAAAATAAAAAAAAATGTGCGTAAGCCTCTCAAACAGCAACGTAAAAAGCCAAGTGACTTGGTTGGCGTCACATATGACGCCATAAGCTTGAAGAAAAGCAGACACTTTCCAGCTGTGTTAGACACCAAATTAAGAATTCGATGGTGTGTGCGGTGCAACAACAATTGCTTCACATGTCCGCAGGCATAGAGTTTCTTACTGTAAGTAAGTAGGTAAGCAAGTAAGAAACTCTATGTCCGCAGAGGCCTCTACGAGAGATTGACACCATTTTCCGGCTGTGTTCAAAAAGTGTTGCAGAGCATCTCTGCAGTCAAATTGAAAAAAAAAAATCCACAGCATATCCACGGAGTGAATGATGATGAGTGGGCGAAGCTCCGGAGATTCATCGTAGATCGTGCCGAGTTCCAGATTAATTTAGTTAACGCGCACACTACGAATCCTTATGGTTCAACTACGCACAAGTGAAATCTCCCACCGGCACTTCATTGCAAGTCAAGATCCAGTGCCTATGCATACAGATATGGGTGGCCGGTGAACGGTTCTCCAGCCCGAGCAGTGGGTATTTTAAATGCGAAGCATTTCTTAGCGAACTTCGGCGACTTTGACCGTATCTATCTATCTATCTATCTATCTATCTATCTATCTATCTATCTATCTATCTATCTATCTATCTATCTATCTATCTATCTATCTATCTATCTATCTAGCCGCCTACGACTTTGTGCTCTCCTGCCGTTTCGTTAATGGGATTTATACGAAAGTTGGTATGCTACAACGTGACTGCATGAAGAACATAAATTGAAGGTCATAACATGAAAATCATGATATGCATGTCATGAACGGCATCATTTACATGCCACGGTCTTTGTGGTCACCTGGCCGTTTCTTTAATGGGATGTATACGAAAATTGGTATGCCAGAACATGGCTGCATGACGAATATAAATGACTGGTCATAACATGCAAATCATGATATACATGTCGTGAACGGCATGATTTACATGCCACGGTCTTTGTGCTCCCCTGGCATTTTCGTTAATGGGATATATACGAAAATTGGTATGCTACAACATGACTGCATGGCGAAGATAAATGACAGGTCATAACATGAAAATCATGACATGCATGCCATGAGCGGCATGGTTTACATGCCACAATCTTGGTGCTCTTGCGGCCGTTTCGTTAACTTCGTATGTGGCCGCGGCGGCTGCATTTCGATGGAGGCGAAATGTTGAGGCCCGTGTGCTGTGCGATGTCAGTGCACGTTAAAGAACCCCAGGTGGTCGAAATTTCCGGAGCCCTCCACTACGGCGTCTCTCATAATCAGAACTGGTTTTGGGACGTAAAACCCCACAAATCAATCAATCAGTCAACTTCGTATGTAATAAAATAGGTATAGCGAGACAACATTGCACATCCATTTTACGTTCCTGATGCGTGCTTCGCATTTCCTTGATTCCCACTGCATGTGGGATCTGCCCTGTTTTTTCAATCAAGAAACTCGCTAGAAGATGCTGCCTGTGCCAACGTTGTCTCTCGCGGGTGAGGGCGCGTTCTCCTTCTTTGCGAGCTGGTACAGCGTTCATCGAAGAAAGAGCGTTTCCATAGTCAGCGCGCGCCTTTCGCTCTCTCTCTCTCTCACAAGACAGCAGATGGAAGAGTGAGAGAGCTCGCGCGCCGGGAGGCACGCGCCGAGGGCGAGCGCGAGCCTCGCGGCGGCGCGAGGTGGTTACATACATACTACTACTACTACTACTACTACTACAGAGGAGGGAACGACCCACACCCTATCGAGCTTCGCCCCTAAAAACGTCCATTCCCCGCAAGGACCGTTGCCTAGCAATCGCCGACGCCAAAGTTGCGCAATAGCTCGGCTGGTATGTATGTATGTATGTATGTATGTATGTATGTATGTATGTATGTATGTATGTATGTATGTATGTATGTATGTATGTATGTGGCCATGCGATCTGTCTAGTCTTTGATTGAGTAGTTAAGACAGGTTTGTTACAGAACAAAGTGATCGCTATACCAAAGCAGCGTGTTTATTTTGTGGCCTGCAGGCCCGGAGCCATCGCGCGCAGGATTCATCGCGTTTCGCTTTTCGCTGTTCAGATGTGGAACATGGACACTGTTTCCAGCTGTCGCGTGGCATTGGGAGACTGACGGAAACAGCACTTGCAGCGGAAGCAGCAGTTTGCGACTGCGGCGACGTTGATCTCCCATGAGCAATCTGCGCACGTTCATATGCCCACGCAACGGCAGGATTTATCAAACAAAAGAAAGTAGGTGCACAATTTTGGAGGACATTCAGGTGCACACTGTGGAGGTCTTCCGCTGCCCGGAACCTAAAAAACAAAAACAAAACAGTCCTCAGCTATCTGCAAGAAGAAAAAATCGCGCGCTTAGAACAGAACAAAATCCGGAGCCTCATATATGGCAGGACTGCAGCGAGAACGTTATACACATCAATCTGGAAGCCGTTCTAAGCTCGTGTCAAAAAGAATCTTGCATCTTGTACTTTCAACAGGCTGAAAATAATTTGTGGAGTTCCTGTGAGCGGGCCTCCGCGAGCTATTGAGCTCTGTTCAAAATCTGAAAAGCAGGTATGTATTTTTCTCGTCCATTTCAGCCTAGTTATCGCTGCGCACATGTAGGCAACTGTTATATTGCGTGCAAAGAGGCCACTTGAAAGTATACGACGAACGAATTCCTCTGTTCAAGCTGGTAGTCAGGCTACTCGGCGTTCTATAGGTAATTCTAGTTCTAGTTCTCTGAACTTTTCACCGATGGACGAGGAGATGAACTGAGGGTGCTTTTTCACCCTTAACAAGGCGTCGTATGTGTAGTTTGCATGCAAAGTACAATTTACTACTAACACGATAATAGAGATACGGGAGCCCCTCCCTGAGATATACGCTAGCGCATGACGTCCTCACGCGCATATTTAATAAACATCATCTTGCATTCGTTTATTGCGCACAAGGCACCTGTGTTGGGCGGCGAAGCGTAAATATGTTGTTTTATGTGTTTTTTTCAGTTAGCCAATGTACGTAGCCACATGCTTACAAATTGCATCATGAAAAAATTACCGATGCTAAATTCAGGTGTGGCTCCTAGCCGTGTTCCTCGGCGAAGATTATAGGAATATAAGGCACACTTGGTTTGGCGTTAACCTTTACAGCCTACCCCACTGAAGGAACGGCCCAAACAGATGTCGCCATTAGAATGTCTCAAATGCGACAGAATTAGGAATCGAAACGTCAGTCTAGGTCCAGTGCGATAGAGCTTTCGTCGTCAAGTCCTTTTAGTATGTGATGAGCGAAAGGTGGCCTTTTCAAACATTAACCAGTACGGATCGCTAAAGTTTTCGCATATTCCTAGATGAGGTCTCTGGTACGTTCAGGGGTTAAGCTACTTCACTTTCAGCGCTGGGGGATCACGTGGACCGCAGCAGAAGCTGTTAAAGTTAGCCTTAGCCAAGCAATGTGAAACCATCTTCACCAACAATGCTTTCTCGCGGAGTTTCTGACTTACCAGCTGCCTCGTCTATGCACGAATGACAGGTGCTTCTCGAATTGACAAAAGTTATTTTATTAAAAGGTTATCTATGTCTTTTCTCCCTCAGAATACTTAATGTTATAAATCATATTTTATCTTGATCAAAGTTCCATTTCATTGCTTCTCTGTCTAAGCTAACTCCAATAGTGTTCGCTTCCGCACTTTTAGCCCCGGATATGATAATTATTCAGGTGAAGTAAAAAAGCGCTTCCAAACCTTGGTTTCTCATAAAATGCATGTCGTTGTTTTAGAAAATTAATGCTGCAGACTGTGTCATACTCATACTGATAGCTGATTTTTTCTACTTTCGCAGGCTAGCCAATACAGCGCAGCAACAATGGGCCCCCGGAAACCCTACACTCAAATGATTGACGGGATACCCCGAGATCCTCATTACGACGCCGAGTTGTTACGGTCAAGCTTAAATTTCCTGGCCGAAAGTGGGGACCTGGTTCTGTACAGTTATCCCAAGAGCGGGACTCATTGGCTTCTGTACATCACGCAGTGTATTCTTAAGAGAGGCAAAGCAGCCCGCACTTACAATGATTTCGGAAAGAATGTCCGATTCCTGGGAGGTATGGACATCAACGACTGGCAACCTGATCTTCCTTTGCGCCTTTTTGCTTCTCACTTATCGCCGCGAAGGAACACCATGAACAAACATGCGAAATACGTCTACCTTGCTCGGAACCCCTGGGACGTTTGTGTTTCCCTGTTTCACATGGTCACGGAGTTCAGCACGTACTGCTTTCAGGATGGTACGTTCGACGACTTCCTCGATGACTTTTTGGAAGGTGACGCTGCTGGCCACGGAAGTTACTTCGACCATGTTGCTTCTGGCTACGCCCTAAGGAAGGAGCCGAACGTCCTCTTCCTCACTTATGAGGATCTTCTCAGGGACCCACGGGCCGTAGTTACGAGGCTGGCTCGGTTTCTGGGAGAACAATACGCTGCAGATATAGAAGCCGATGACTCTCTGCTTGAGCGACTTCTCGACAGTTGCACTGCCGACAAAATGAGAAGCATCCTCGTCCTCGACTATAGCAGGCCGTCGAGTCCTTTGTTCGCATTTGAGGCGCGTGAGACAAAGGTGACGTTCAAAGAAGGTTACGAAGGTAATCACCAAAAGTACAGTTTGGTGAGGAAGGGGTCGTCGGCAAGTTGGAAAGGGTATTTTTCTCCACGACAGCTACGTCGTATGGAAGCTATGATACAGAAGGTAGAAAAAACCTCTTCCGTTATGGATCTCTGGAGGGACGCTAAGGGTAGATGCCGCTGAAGCCGCGAAAACAAAAGGACCGCAATCTGAACGCTAGTACATGAAGCTTATTCATGCGTTGGAAAGGTGTGATCGACGCACACTTTTGACTTCGTGACCTCATTCTGTATACTAAATAAATGTAGCACGACCGAGCCTTAAGCAATAAACCATGAAATTAATTGATTACTTTTGGTTTAAATGCTGGGAAACCCGGAAGCGTTCTTCATTACAGTTGTAACTGCAAGGGCTATTGAAGTGATTTTTGTTGCGTTTGTAACGAAAACATTTATGAAGCGAAGGTCGCCTACACGAGGCACACATCGGCAAAATAAGGAATTGTTGACACACACACGCAAACACACACACACACACATACATGTATATATATATATATATATATATATATATATATATATATATATATATATATATATATATATATATATATATATAACTAAAGGGAAGGGATCAAGGGCTCGTTCTTTATTTGTTAGAAACAACTCATTAAGTTGTTTCTAATATATATATATATATATATATATATATATATATAAATAACAGGAAATTGACGATACGCCTCTTAGAGAACGACGGTGTATTAAGTCAACGCTTCGGTCGGAGCCCTACCTTTTTCAAGACATGTTAACCACAGGCCAGTATGGCCTTCTATACCACACCTTGCCTTGCAGTAAGGAGAGAAGGACAAGAGTGGGAAAGAGAATGAGTGGGCTGAAAATATACGGAAATAATAAAGAATAAAAATAATAATAAAAGGATTGCTGGCATCTTCACTGCAACAAAAGATGAGCAAGTCAAGCAAAAGCAACTTGCACACACATACACACACAGAGAGAGAGAGAGAGAGCGAAGGAAAAAAGAAAAGAAGAAAATAAAAAGAAGAGAAGAAAGCAAAGAATAGAAGAAAAAGAGAAAGGGGCGAAAATGGGGGAGACAGCGAGAAGGTCGAGTGCCGCCCGCCGCGCCAGTGCTGTCCGAGTCCGTAGACATCTTAAAGAGCAATCCATCAATTAGGCATTGTAAACCGTGGCGCCGGCTTATATCTGGCGAAACTAACGACACTTTCAGTGGCGTACCTTATGTGGTTTGGCTATTGCCTCTGTGGTGCCGCTGCACAGCAACGCGCCCCCGGAGGGAAGAACGGAAGAACCCCGTTCGACGTACATCATAGAAATTTATGCGAGTCAAGGCAGAATCAAAGCTGAAATGTGTCCCGCTTATTACGGCAAGAGAAACGGGACACCAGGGACGCCCCAATAACATGTGTGTTTGCTTCCCGGCTAGACCTATGACACTGAGTATTCCGCGCGCTTATTCGACGTGTATACACATCGGAGCTGTTTAGGGGCCCGCGTCATCAGTGCCCGATGTCAGGTAGTTGTCACGGATGAGGGCGAGTCGACCCAATGCTTCACTCGACCATCTGCCCACGCTTTTCTACTAAGCCCACTGCTGCATTATAGTGATTTTGCGAAAGGCAAGAAAGAAAGAAAGAAAGAAAGAAAGCGAAGAGCACTACTCGGCACCAGGTGGTGCTGATTATGGGAACAGCAATTTAGAGAGAAAGACAAAACCAAAACAATAACGATAGAAAGAAATAGAAATAGATAAACAAGTTGAGTCCCACCACCCTTCTTTTGTCGGCGTTCAGAGTGAAGTAAAAGCGGACCCGTACTGCCACTGAACCCACTACCAACTCACTTGCCTAAAGCTCAGTGCTGTACATTAGAGCAATCGCAAGCGAGGACAAAACAGTGTTCCTTCCTTGTTTTAAGTGCTGAACTCTTTAAGCCAGCCATCCAGGGGGACCGCGAACCAACAAAAAATTCACAGCTTATCTACGGAGTGAATGATAATGAGTGGGCGAACCTCCGGAGGTTCATCGTAGATCATGCCGAGTTCCGGATTAATTTAGTTAACGCGCACGCTACGAATCCTTATGGTTCAAATACGCACAAGTGAAATCTCCCACCGGCTCTTCATTGCAAGTCAAGATCCAGTGCCTATATATATACATGGGTGGCTGGTGAACGGTTCTCCAGCGCGAGCAGTCGGTATTTTTCAATCAGGGAACTCGCTAGAAGACGCTGCCTGCGTCAACGTTGTCTCTCGCGGGTGAGGGCGCGTTCTCCTTCTTTGCGAGCTGGTAAAGCGTTCATCGAAGAAAGAGCATTTGCATAGCCAACACGCGCCTTTCGCTCTCTCTCTCTCTCTCACAAGACAGCTGATGTAAGAGTGAGAGAGCTCGCGCGCCGGGAGGCACGCGCCGAGGGCGAGCGCGAGCCTCCCGGCACGCGAGCTCTCGAGCGCGAACCTCCCGGCAGCGCGAGGTGGCTACATACATACTGCTACTACTACTACGGACAGAGGAGGGAACGACCCACACCCTGAAGAGCTTCGCCCCTAAAAGAATGGTCGTAGATTGAATGACCAAACGAGTGACGTTTAAGACATAAATTGACAGCCGTCAACTGTGGTCTTATCGACAAAGACCAGTGGACGTATCGCATCGGATGTTGCGGTGTTGGATGAAATCAGCTCCGAAGGCGTCGCCACTCTGCGTAAATTGTGGTGTTGGTGCTTGTATGGCAGCCTCGCTATACATTTACTCTTTAGGGGCGAAGCTCCTTAGGGTGTGGGTCGTTCCCTCCTCTGTAGTAGTATGTCCGTAGTAGTATGTATGTAGCCACCTCGCGCCACCGGGAGGCTCGCGCTCACCCTCGGCGCGTGCCTCCCGGCGCGCGAGCTCTTTCACTCTTCCATCTGCTGTCTTGTGAGAGAGAGAGAGACAGAGCGAGGGAAAGGCGCCCGTTGACTATGGAAACGCTCTTTCTTCGATGAACGCTCTACCAGCTCGCAAAGAAGAAGAACGCGCCCTGACGCGCGAGAGACAACGTTGGCGCAGGCAGCGCCTTCTAGCGAGTTTCTTGACTGAAAAATACCGACTGCTCGCGCTGGAGAACCGTTCACCGGCCACCCATATATATATATATATATATATATATATATATATATATATATATATATATATATATGTATATATATATAGGCACTGGGTCTTGACTTGCAATGAAGAGCCGGTGGGAGATTTCACTTGTGCGTAGTTGAACCATAAGGATTCGTAGCGTGCGCGTTAACTAAATTAATCCGGAACTCGGCACGATCTACGATGAACATCCGGAGCTTCGCCCACTCATCATCATTCACTCTGTGGATATGCTGTGAATTTTTTATTCTGTTGTCATCGTTATCATCTCAGTCATGGTCATAGTCACTATACGTTTAAGTCATAGAGTTTCTTACCTAAACACTAGAAAGAAATCTGGCGCTAGTGTCTACGGCGACTCGTTAAGCGGCGCTTCAACCCTCATGGGTATTATGGGAAGTACAGCTTCGGATCTGCTTCGGTTGGATTTCGTTCTTGAGACTCGCGACGATTGTTTTCTGAGCTTTAAACAAAAATAAAAAAATATTTGTTATTAATACTTGCTTTTGTCTCTAGTGTAACAACTGATAAACGTTGTTTGCATAATCGTGAAGTTGAAAGAAAGCAAAGACAAATTCTGCCACCAGGGTATGCATCAATCGACAATTTTGCTCTAGATGTGTCGCCACAAAGTAATTAATTATGTTTTTTGCATCAGTGTAAACAAACATGTGCGTTTCCCTCTGGTAAATACGCAGCATGCGTTGATGGAAATGAAAACAATGTCATATTTGGTCAGAAGTGTTGAGCTTTCAAGAGAAACACTAAACGTATCGTCTGCTTCGGCGTCTTCTCCGTCGGAGCTCGGGAACCGCGAGGGTCTCTCGCAGACGCTGTCGCGAACTGCACACGGCTTTGGTCTTTTAACAAGGTTTTTGAAGATTACCGATACAGGTGACCGTTTCAACAGCTCAGGCGGCAGCTGGATACCTGTGGCCTCCTGACAGGTCTTCTTCTTTTTTTTTGTTTCGTTACCGATTACTTGCTGACTGAAGCGCGCACGTTGCTTGTCGTGCTTTGCGCGTATCCACTATGCAACAGCAGGATGCAGCTTGGATGCAGCAGCCCTTCATATCACAAGTAACTGTGTGTTTACAATTAAAACGAATTCTTTTCATCGGTGGGTGGATCGAATTTGCCGACACAAGCTTCTCTATGCTGTGCCCGCCCTTTTCAATACACCGCCGCAACACGGCAACAAAGTACATGAACGCGGCTTGAACGCCAACGTTCGCAAGCTTGCTTTTCGCGCAGGATTTCTATCGAGAGTGCACCAGACCACTAACGAGAAAATACCGAGTGGCGAGCATAATGAGACAGGCTTGCGGAATCGCGTCATGTGGCAATGAGACGCTGATTTTTCGCCTTTGTGTGTTGCACTAGCTTTGGCTGTACTCGAGGCTGTTTATCTTTCTAGCTTTTGTTTCTCCCGAGTGCTTTGCACGCCTCGAAACTAGGTGGCGTTGCTCAAACAACCTCGCCGCAGGGTACGCGGGAAACAAAACCAAAACTGCAGAAGTCAATGGGTTGTGCCCAGTTCGCAAGTCGACGCGAACCAATCCGAAGCCTGTACTTCCCATAATTTCCATGATGGTTGAACGATCAACGATCGCAGCGCCAGAAGACCTTCTAGTTTATAGTAAGAAACGCTATGTTTTAAGTAGCTCTTTTGCTTGCTCCTGGTGACATTTCTTACACAGAAAGGACCAGACGTAAGAAATTAAGACTTGCACACATTGTCGCGCTGGTTATGGAGTAGATGCTCCTTATTATCAACCCATTCATCTTAATATGCTCTCTCATAAGAAAAACAACTGTGTACATTTATTTGGCGCGTTCATTGACGCGCACTATTTGGAATAGTTATTTCGTTCATCTCGAAGGTCTACCAAACGTTTCATTGTTGACAGGTTTCAAATGTCTGGTGTTGTATATAAAATTCTCTTGAAATAATATTTTAGAAATACTTTACATCATCACTCACTGTTACGGATCTCGACCCCGTATGTTGGCATCACATCGCACGTGTAGATTTAAATAATTTTCTGCTGTGCTCTCTGGTGTCGCACAGTGAGCAGTGGATTTGCAGCCTACTGGACGACGTCCATGACAAGTGCCGTTCATTCTACGCCCTCAGTTTAAATATGGGAAATTTTCACCCTTATATTGACGGACAGTTTTATGGTCTGTCCCCTGTAGTAGCTATGAGCCATGATATTGTTACGAGAAAGACACAGAGGACGGCTATTTACAATGTATTTACAGGGAGGCTTTAACCAGGCAACAACCAAGATGGTGGACAGTCCGCGCATCAACCAGTCCCGTATTCGTCTTCTTCTTCATCGATGGTATGAGCCATACCCAGATACTATGGTCGCTTCGTAGCATTACCCCCGGAGGTAGAAGCGCCGTCTCGGCGCACTTTAATCTGGGTCGTCAGACGGGAGGTAGTAAGGCTTCAGTCTGGTCACGTGAACTATGTCGGTGGGAGGAGCTGCAGTAGACAGAGTCGGGGAGACGGGAACAATCTCATAGGTAACGTCCGTTACTTGGCGGACGATGCGGTAAGGACCCGTGTATCTTGATAGCAGCTTTTCGGACAAGTCAACACGTCGATAAGGACACCATAGTAGCACTAAGGAACCGGGTGAGAAGGCAACGTCGCGATGGCGGCTGTCATAAAGGCGCTTCTGGCTTGCTTGCGAGGCGCACAGCCGCGAGCGGGCGACTTGACGCGCGTGATCGGCACGAGCGATGGCATCACGAGCATATACGCTAGGCGGCGCGGTAACATCCGGAAGTAGGGTGTCCAGTGGTAAGGTCGGTTCGCGGCCGAAAAGCATATAAAATGGAGAATAACCGGCGGTGTCATGGCGCGAGGAATTATAGGCGAAAGTGACGTACGGTAGGGCCAGGTCCCAGTCGCGGTGGTCAGACGAAACGTACATGGAAAGCATGTCCGTGAGGGTACGATTGAGGCGCTCGGTGAGACCATTTGTCTGGGGATGGTAGGAGGTGGTCAACTTGTGCTGCGTGGAGGAGGATCGCAAGAGATCGTCGATTACTCGCGACAAAAATGCGCGGCCACGATCTGTGAGCAGTTGGCGAGGGGCACCGTGGTGTAGTATAACGTCACGCAACAAGAAGTCGGCGACGTCCGTAGCAGTGCTGGTCGGAAGAGCCCTAGTGATAGCATACCGGGTTGCATGATCTATAGCAACGGCGACCCATTTGTTGCCGGAGTTTGACTCGGGAAAAGGGCCGAGAAGGTCGACACCAACACGAAAGAACGGTTCGGTCGGCACGGGCAGTGGTTGAAGTAGTCCGGCAGGGGTGCGGCAGGTCGCTTCCGACGTTGGCATTTTTCGCAGGAGGCCACGTAGCGTCGAACAGACCGGGCGAGACCACGCCAGAAGAAGCGGCGGCGAACACGGTCGTACGTGCGAGATACGCCAAGGTGGCCAGCAGTGGGTTCGTCGTGCAGCTCACGAAGGACCGATGCGCGCAGATGTTTAGGCACGTCGAGGAGAAGTTCAGGGCCATCTGGTTGGACGTTACGACGTTAGAGTACTCCATCTAGGAGGACGAACATGCGGAACGACGCGTCGTTTGGTGCAGATTCGAGACGGCCAATGAGCGACCGCAAGGCAGCGTCTTGCCGCTGTTCGTCACCAATACGAAGAAACTGAGACACAGACATGACGCAGGGGCTAGGCTCGATGTCTGACTCGTCCGGTGGGTCAACAGGGTAGCGCGACAGGCAGTCGGCGTCGAGATGGAGGCGACCACACTTGTAGGCAACTGAGTAGGAGTACACCTGTAGGCGCAAAGCCCACCGGCCAAGTCGTCCAGTAGGGTCCTTCAGGGAAGATAACCAGCAAAGAGCGTGGTGGTCGGTAACAACACGGAAATGGCGGCCATATAAGTAAGGACGGAATTTAGAAACCGCCCAAACAAGGGCAAGACATTCCTTTTCGGTAATCGAGTAGTTGCGCTCCGGTTTTCGATAGAAGACGACTGGCGTAAGCAATGACACGTTCAACGCCTTGTTGCTTCTGTGCCAAAACTGCACCGATGCCGTACCCACTAGCATCCGTGCGCAATTCTGTGGGTGCATCTGGGTCAAAGTGTGCAAGGATAGGTGGAGTGGTTAGTGCTGCAATTAGCTGAGAGAAGGCGTCGGCTTGTAGAGGACCCCTAGAAAACGGGACGTCGTGCTTCAGAAGGTCAGTGAGGGGACGAGCAAGTGCCGCAAAGTTTTTCATGAAACGACGGAAGTAGGAGCACAGACCCACGAAGCTTCGAACATCATGGACAGAGCGTGGAACAGGAAAGCTCGTGACAGCGTATACTTTCGCTGGGTCTGGTCGAAATCCGGAAGCGTCAACAAGGTGGCCCAGCACGGTAATTTCACGAACAGCAAAGAGACATTTCGAGGAGTTCAACTGGAGGCCAGCTCGCCGAAAAATTTCCAAGATCGTCGAGAGGCGCTCCAGGTGTGTTTCGAAACACGGCGAGAAGATTATTACATCGTCCAGGTAGCACAAACACGTCTGCCACTTAAACCCTTGAAGGAGCGTGTCCATCATTCTCTCGAATGTTGCTGGTGCGTTACAGAGGCCGAAGGGCATGACCTTGAATTGGTACAGACCGTCGGGGGTAACAAAGGCGGTCTTTTCGCGATCCATGTCATCTACGGCAATTTGCCAGTAACCAGATCGAAGGTCTAGCGATGAAAAGAAAGCGGCACCATGGAGGCGGTCGAGGGCGTCGTCAATACGAGGAAGAGGGTACACGTCCTTCTTGGTGATTTTGTTTAGGTGTCGATAATCAACGCAGAAACGCCAGGAACCGTCTTTTTTCTAGAGTAATACGACGGGTGAGGCCCAAGGACTAGATGATGGTTCGATTATGTCCTTCGCAAGCATTTTGGCGACCTCTTTTTGGATCACGTCACGTTCCGTTGTGGATACACGGTAAGGGCGGCGGTGAATGGGCAAAGAGTCACCTGTATGTATGCGGTAGGTGACAATCTTCGTCTGGCTCAAGGGTCGATCGTGAACGTCGAAGATGTCGCTGTACGATGTCAAAAGCTGGCAGAGAGCGTCGGCCTGGTGGGGAAGGAGGCCTGACCTGGTGGTCACGTAAACAGGCAAGCAAGGAATTCGAAGAAGAGCTCTTTAGCCGTTCCTTTAGCCATTCGCTAACTTCCTGTAGGAAATTCGGCAGTGACTGATTCGCTTTCGGTATGCACATCACTCGCTTCAGCTTCTCCTTCCGAGTTTTCTGTTCTAAACGCATTCACATCATTAATTGTTCCCCACGTGAGTGAAGTGCGATTGGTGTGGGTGCCAGGCCATCGTGGTATATTTATAAATGAGATGGCTGACGTTCTCGCGCGGTTGTCCCTAGATGGGCCGGTAATGTCCGTGGTGCCTACTTCTGCCTTTGTTACTCGGTCTAGATACCGTAAATACTCCTTACTTCAAGATTCCTTGAAAATGAAGTTACCTTTTGAAGCATATGGGCATCTTTCTTTTGTTTGTGATTTTAAGTGGTGTCCCTCTCGTAAACTGGAAATGGCCATAACAAAACTTCGCTGTCGTATCCCTCCATTGAATTTTTATTTACACAGGTCTGGTCTAGTGCCACCTCCGCTATGCTGTTATTGTCAAGAGCCTGAAGACATTGATAATTTTTTCATTACCTGTCAGCGTTATATTAGTCAGAGGAAAAGGCATCCCGACATTTCATTCAAGAACTTAAAAATTGCCCTGAATTCTCAGAATATTCTTTCCCTTGGGGCGTCCTCACTAGGCTACAGCAACAGGAACGTCTGCTTAGCCATGTGCAATTTCCTTCGTGGCAGAAGAAGAATTCATTGATAATCATCACTCCAACCAGAACTTGGTACCTCGAAATTGCTCCCACTAGTTCCTTAAACTTCAAATTATTTTATTATGGTTCATTTGTATTATAAATAGTGTATCATTCTCTAACATTTCATTCTTCCTTACGTTACCGATTCCGCGCTCTTCCTTTGTTATAGCTCAAATTTTTTGTTTATATTAATCGCCGGCTTCATGGCCAATCCCCCGTAGCGGGAAAGAGCGACATATCGAGGAAAAAACAAAGAAAGAAAAGAAAAGCAACGACGCAAGCAAGAAATATGATCGAGATCAACCAAGGAAGAAGACGCTAAAGTAAGGAGCAACACGATTCTGCAGTGCTGGTACGTGGTTCATTCTGGTCTTTCTGTGTTAGAGTGCCGGATCACACATGGCTGTTTTGTTGCAGAGTTCTTAGCGGGTGACATGGGATCTGCGTAAGCTTCGATCCTACAAGACTACAGCGTGGTAGTCGAATTCAACAGCATTGTACACTTTAACTACCTTAGGTGATTCGCATATTCTGATAACTTCCCCCAAATTTGTTCCAAATCATTTGCAAACTGAGGTTGGCTTGGGTACCTTGTCACAGAGGATTGATAATAGATGCATTGACAGGTGTTTTGGCCACGGTTTCCAATGTCCCTGTTTTTTTCTCTTTCCCCATACAGATTTTGTTAGCTCGGTCAGATTCAGAAATCACGCCTTGTAGATGTTCACGTCAGGTCTTTCGTCCTCACCTGATTTCTACAACTTACTGTGAAGTGTCAGCCATCCCGCGCCGCCTTTTCTCGTGCCTCCAGACACGTCAGCACCCACAGCCACACCGAACCATTTTGCCTCTGAGCTGGCTAGATGGCGTCTGGGACGCTATACATTTAGGATCCTTATAGACAGAGAGAGAGAGAGAGAGGCTGCAGAATGACGCGGGTGTATACTGTGTGTAGTGCGCGCGGGTGTCGTTCTGTCGCGATGCAGTTTTTCCTTACTGAGTGCAACCATTCGTCGTGATTAAACGTGTAATTACAATGATACAGTAGCCCGAGTGCCTTCAGCCATCCGCCCTCGAGCCGCACATCTGGCGCAGTCGACAACTGCCCTCGCTGCCCGCAAGTATATGAATCTGCATCCTGGCCTTCCATGAAGCCCGCGTTTGCCGATCAAGGTCATACAGTAAGTAGAGCTGTCACCCAGAAAAACAAAGCCTAAGTAAGCGACGCCTTCTGGAAAAGCCTTCTAAGCGTTTGCACCGTGCGAACTGTTCGTACAAGCCCAGCCAAACCAAGCCACGCCTACTACAACGTTCAAATTGAACTAGCCGTCGCTACGATCATACTTCACCATGCCAGGAATCCATCGGCACGAATTGGATGGTGCGACCCTGTCCCGCCTGAGCGTAGGTCTTCTTAAGGAAGAATTCGAAAGACGCCACTTAGAAACATCGGCGCGAAAGAAGATCTTGTCCAGCTTCTGTACGATGGCATCCATACTAGCCGCGAAGCTACGCCGACGCCGGACCGGACAGCATCTCCCGCATATTCAAGCACTCGCGTGTTTGATAGAGCGCTGACCGCGGCCTTCGACAGTTGTAACAACGTTTCCCGACCTTTCATCTTCGATTTCCCACATTGAAGATTCCCCATAACATAAGTGAGTGGCTTGAGGAGGTGCGTCGAGCACAACTTGCTTGTTGGGATGACGCCACTACTCGCCTCATCACTGCTAGTAAGTTTAATGGCACAGCTCGTAATTGGCACTTAAATTTCGGCCACCAGTACATTACGTGGCACGAATGGAGCAACGCGGTAAAGAACATTTTTTGCTTTGAGCTCTCCCTCATCGAATGGCAAGAGCGCGTGCTCAAGTTAAAAGAAAATGCCCATGCGACTCTCCGCAGTAGGCATTCGCGAAGTTGCGGCTGATATAACAATGCCCTGTTAATCTTTTTGAGGGACATAAGATAGACTACATTCTTCAAAGTTTACGTGAGCAGCATGTTATCGCCGTCATCGCCGCTGGCCAACCCTCTAGAGTAAATGATTTTATGATGACGTGCATCTATCTTGACAAATGCGCTCAAAACATCCAGATAAAGCCATACGCAAGCCCATCGCCAGCCGAGCAACAAAGCAAGTCACAGTATGCTTACTCGCGTAGATCAACAGCACCAAACCTTCTAGCCCAGCAGCAACAGCCCTCCCCTCCAATGCATTCACGCCCACGACGATACATTGCAGAAATGCCTCCGCATGAGCAGGAAATCAACTATGCTGTCATTTTTGCACATCATGGAGCATCAGCATACGACAGTGACCAAGACCTAAGCACAGAAACATCCTTCGATTGCCGACAGCTAGGCCACCTGGCTGCCAAGTGCTCTGCACCACGAGCTGCATGTTAACGCCTTCCAGACAACATCCATACTCATACCACTGCTATCTTTTGCTTAGGCTAGGGGGATCACTCGTGCAGTGCGCTGTCATAGAAGCTCGCGTAGCATGTGTTGGAAATGTCGACGCCTTATGAGACAGTGGCTATACTCGTAATATGACTGTAGTGAGTGAAAGGACCATCACGTTTGCTCACGTGCGGTGCGGTGAATGATGGATGCGTTACACGGTAGGTAGGCAAAGCACACACATATCTACGGGCACTCTCAGAGGACATGTCCAAACAATCAACCAGCAAACAATAAAAGAGTCAGGCTCGCGGGCTACACATTTCTCAAAAGCACAGTTCTCAAAAAGCAAAGTCACATGCATGTGTGAACGCTCACGTCTCCATGGACGCCGGTAGAGTGAGTCATCGCTGCGGTGCCTTGACGGACGCGGCGGGCCGGCGAGGTTGTGGAGCTCGAACGCTGGTGGCGGCTCTGGCTCTCGAACGCAGCACGGAGTGGCGTCGGCCCAGCGCAGGTAAAGGCCGAGACCCGAAACCAGTAGGTGGCGGCCACACTGGTCACCCGCGAGGTCAGCAGCAGTCACCGCTACCGACGTTCGCAGGACCGGTCAGGAGGCTGCCCAGCGCTTCAGCCCGGTAGCCCTGTTCAGACCTCCGCTCCTCGAACGCCGGCTTCCTCTGCGGAAACCCTCGGCAGTGACCACTGCATACTCAACACAACCACACCATTGGCAAGACCCCACGCCCAAGCCCGCCTACCCGACTGGACAAAGTTCCGGAAAAACTACACCAATCTGGCCCCTATTCACGAAACAGGTTACCACGCTTGGTCCCAAGAATTGGTTACCCACCTTCGATCGACGGAAACTCAAGTTCAACTCTCAGAGGCTACGCCAGGGTTGACAACCACCTCCTTCACCTCTGGGAGGCGCGGCACAGCCTCGTCCGCAGATGGCGCCGCCAAAACACAATCGGAAGCTCAAAATTCGCATTGCCGAGCTCACCCAACGAGCGGCAGAGTACGCGGCCCAGCTGGCCGACTCGAACTGGTGGACCGATGCATCACGGCTGCTAGACAAATGTCCAGCCGGAACACTTGGCGTCTCTTTCGCGCCTTGATTGATCCGACCCAAACCAGAGCCGAAACACAAAAACATCTCCAACGGGCTATCCATGCCTTCGATGGAGACACTTCAAAATTAGCATGCAAACTCCGCGATCAATACATCTGTGTCCGACGTGACACCCAAGGGCCAGCGTACTCGTATGCAGGTTCCGAGAACGCGGAGCTGGATCAACCGTTCCGGGTCCATGACCTGAAGGCGGCCCTGACTAAAATGAAGCGAGGAACAGCGCCGGGGAGAGACAAAGTAACAGTGAAATTACTTGCCAATCTTCCCGACCCGGCCTACGACGCACTCCTTGCGTACAAAACACATCTGGCTTGGTGGGACACCCCTCCCAATCGAATGGAAGACCGCCCTGGTCACTTTCATTCCAAAAGCCGGCAAAGCCATAAACACGGACAACCTTCGCCCCATTTCTCTGACGTCTTGTGCGGGACAGCTGATTGAGACTATGGTGCGAGATCGGCTATCCGAGTTTTTGGAGAACCAACACGTATTTGCAGACACCATGTTCGGGTTCCGCCCGCACCGGTCCGCACACGATGTCTTGCTTCAGTTAGACCGCGAAATTCTAAGTCCCTTCGAATACCCCCTTAATGACAAGGCAGTACTCGCCCTCGACTTGAAGGGAGCTTTCGACAACGTCACACATGACATCATTCTGACGCACCTTTCCCAAACCAACTGTGGACACAACACGTTTCGATACATCAGACAATTCCTCTCTGACCGACAGTCATATATCCGAATACAAAATGAAGAACATGGCCCCTACCAATTAGGCAGGAGAGGTACCGCACAGGGCGCAGTCCTCTCACCCCTACTGTTTAATCTGGCTATGATGAACCTACCGGCTCAGCTGGAGAATGTTGAAGGCATACAGCACGCGCTTTATGCCGACGACATTACCATATGGGCTAAACACGGCTCGGTAGGAGACATAGAAGCCAACCTGCAGCAAGCGGCGGAGATCGTGGACGCCTACGCCCGCCGCTGCGGCCTTCAATGCTCCCCGACCAAATCGGAATTTGTGCACATCCGCTCCTCGCCAAAGTGCACTACCAAAATTGAACTGTCCTTGCAAAGCGGACCCATCTCAGAACACGATGAGATCAGAGTACTGGGTCTGTTTATTCATAAACATCGCCGAGTCGATACAACATTGACAAAACTGCGTAAGGTGGGGGACCAGGTGGGCCGTATGGTCCGCCGGGTTTCCAACAAGCGCGGGGGGTTACGTTGCAGAGACGCCTTGCGGCTGGCGCATGCATTCGTAACCAGTCGAGTCCTCTACTCGGCTCTTTACCTCCACCTGCGCAAGTTCGACGAGAACGCCCTTGAGGTAATTCTCAGGAAGATGTACAAGAGTGCCCTCGATCTCCCAATAAACACGTCTAACCAGCGCCTTATGGGCCTGGGGATGGTAAACACTTTAGCAGAGCTCCGGGAGGCACACTTGACCAATCAATACACGAGACTTTCAAAGACTCCGTCGGGTCGCCGCCTATTAGCCCGACTACACATCCACCACCCAACAGAGACGGAGGAGCGCGTACGCATCCCAGAAGTCTGGAGATACGCCCTGCACGTGCGCCCTCTTCCGGCCAACTTGACACGTGACGACCACAGTGGCAGGCGCCTTGCGCGGGCGGAGGCACTGGCCCGCCACTGTGGCAACAAACACGGCATCTTTTACGTGGACGCCTCCGGCCCTCACCATGGGGGATGGTACACGGCTGCAGTCGTCCACCAACACGTCACGGTGAATGGCCTCACATTCAGAGCACAGGACATAACACATGCGGAGGAAGTCGCCATCGCGCTAGCTGCCGCAGACCTGGACTCGCGCGTCATCGTTACAGACTCGAGAGGGGCCTGCAGAAATATTCAACGCGGGTATGTCCCACACCTGGCGTACCGCATCTTACAAAACAGCAATTACGTCGGGGCCCCCGCGTCCCGAATGATCATATGGGCTCCAGCTCACATGGGCCTCGAAGGCAACGAAACGGCTGACGCCGCTGCCCGCGCGCTCACTCTCCGGGTAACGCCTTCAGACCCTTCCGAAATGGACCTCGAACCTAATCCGGCCTTAACATTTCGAGAAATTACTGAATTCTACCGATTCGGCCACTCAGTTTATCCTAAACCATGGAAGGGCCTTACAAAGGCGGAGGAGCGTTTACTCCTCCGCCTTTACACCAAACACTGCTGTGCCCGGCAGTTTTTAAATATCTCGATCCTGCCTGTACAGGAAATGCCCGCACTGTGCGGAGAAGTCTTCGGACATCTTCCACATGGTGTGGGCAACCCCTCGCCTCACCCGAAAACCGAACCCCACCCGGAGAACTGGGAGGCAGCCCTGCTCGGCTGCTCCGACCTGGCGGCCAGAAGGCCCTGGTCAACCGAGCCAAGTCGCGTTGGACGCCAATGGGCTTCTGCAATGAGGAGCCCACCTAGTGTTTGTGAGGGGTGGCTCGCACCGGGCCACCTCCCACCTACTCCCTGATATAGATAGAATAAAGTTTTTTTCTCTCTCTCTCTCTCTGCCTTCGTGGCGGCCGTCCTGCTCCTCGTGCCTCCTCCTACTGCTTCTTCTTTTTTTTTCTTCCGCTCTGCCAGGTGCACCCTTTTTTTTTCCGCGACGCGCCGCTTAGGTCGTCGACCTTCGTCGTCGTCGTCGTCTCGTTTCACCACAATGACAATATTGGCTGAAGACCTTGTCACACCCTCTGCCTTGTCACGTGGACAAACCCGCCCATCTCTCTCATTGGGGAGGAACAATGATGAACGGAGGTAGACTATCAAGATGAATTTCTCTCGGTCCATGTGCGCTGTAAGAGATGTGACAGTGCTTTCCCGTAACCCCCTGCCGCTGATACTCGGAGAAGACTGGTTTCAACCTGCGCAATTAGAGGTCGTCGGTGAAGACACCAAAGCCCACAGAACTTCACGAGCGAAGCACAAATACAATCGTCCTTTGTCATGAAAAAGTGTTCCCATGAATGTCGAATGCTGCATTAATTCACACCCAGTCCTCGTTGGCTCCTGCTCACTTTACCACGACAGGCCTGCAGCACGAACCCGTTCCAGATAGCTGCCAGACGCCATGACTGTCACTGGCATGCCATGAAACAATACTTCAGGACAAGAGTGTCGATGAAAAGAATGCAAAGCCACACAGGTCTATACAGGCAGCAGTCAGCTGCCATCCAAGAGATCCTTGAGCAGCATATGAAAATCCTTGCTACTGACGACAACGACGAGTGTTTTCGAGGGATCTGAACATTCCATTGATCTTGTCCATAGAACCGTGCCATGTAGTCTCCAACCACACCGTTATGCCGCTGATGATAGAACATTATTGAGCAACTAACTGTGGATCTCTTAAAAGAGGTGTCATCACGCCATCTTCAAGCCAGTAGGCGTTTCCTGCAGGCGTGACGAGGAGCACCAAAAGCAGCTCTCCGTAAACTACATTCCTCTCAATGAGCAGGCCATCAGCGTTGCACAGCCGCTATCCCGTGCCGAGGAAATCATGGATGACACCACTGTATGCTTCCTCTTTGGGTGTTTAGAGTTGACATTCGTGTACTGGCAAAATGGACTGCGAAAACAAGACCAACCTAAGACACCATTCTTAAAGCACCATGTTACTTTTCAGTGGACTAGAATGCCGTTTTGTCATCAGAACACTCCTGCAACATTTCAGAAAATCAAGAGAAACAACTTTAGACTGCTGAACCACGACATGCGAAATGTGGAGTTCGCGTATATCTTGATGGCATCCTTTTCTTCGCCAGCAACTCTGGAGTTTGCCGCCTTGCTACGGGAAGTCCTTGATGTACTTCTGAAAAGTGGCTTCAACGTCACACTTGCCGAATACCAAATTGCATTACCGTCACTGACGTTCCTGGGAAAGGTTCTTTCCCAAGAAGGCAAACAACCAAACCCTGCAAAAGTTGAAGCGAGTTTGAAGATGCCTGTGCCAGTCAGGGCTATCCTGGCTAAAGACAGCAAACTTTTACAAATGATTCATACCAAACTTTAACAAGGTTTCAGAGCCTCTTCTGTCAATAGTCAGAACTGGAACATTCAATTGGACTGGAGGTTGTGATTCTACATGCGAGACCCTTCGACAAGCGTTAACATCAGCCCTCATCTTGGTTATTCCGACCCTGATTTACCCACTACAGTAACTACATATGCCTCTACTGTGGCACATGGTGCTGTGCTATCTCAGCGTCAAGGTGGTAACGAAGTCGTCATCGAATATGCCACCAGAGCGGACATTTCTAGACTCCTGCTTTTTCTTTTCTTTAAATTTCTTTACATTTTACTCGTGGTCTCATCTAGCTGACACTCACTGTGTAAGAGCATCCGCGTTAAACTTTTATATATTAGACAGCGTCCTTAGTTCTCGCTAAAAGTAAGAATTTTCGAGGATGTTTGCCATACTATTAACATCGTCGCCTTATAATACTCTAGAACAGATGAGCGAGACTAGAGGCGAAGTTGCGAAGTCCGAGGCGCAGGAAGGCGGCGAAGCACATGATGCGGAAGAGTCTTCTACGACCACCGTCGCCATTGCGACCAGTGCTGCTACACCATCCGCCTCTTCAGCCACTGACCACGCGGGTTCCTCGGATGCTGTAGCGAATCCGGAAGAAAAGGCGGACCCATCATTGCCTCGCCGTCCCCGGTGGGCAGAGTGCGTTCTGCCTGAGCAGCGACAACCAGACCAGAATGGTCACGTCTGCAGGTGCGAAGGTATGTTGAGTGGTGTGAATTATAGAATGCAAACTGAAGCTGTCATCGCACGGGAAATCGGTCAAGACCTTGGCGACGTTTTTAAGTGACAGTGGCCTATTGGATAGACTACAGTACTTGTTTTCTTTTCCTTTTCTTTGAAATATCCACACTTCATTCCGTAATTATTTATTTGTCTTCTGTCTTTCACAGTGCAGGGTCGTCAACCGGATATCTAATTCTTGCTAACCTCTGTGCCTTTCTCTCATTTGTCACTCTGTGTCCTCTACACTATCTCGGCAGCGTGAATACTCATCATATGCGATTCCAGCTAGACGGTCTGACAGTGAGGTTGTTGCGGATACATGAACTTTTCACTTTTGTTTAATTAATATTTGCTATTGATTTCACTGTTAGTTTCATTGGCTAAGAATGGAATCGGAAGTATATAAATGATTTCCAGTAACGCTTTTAGTGTCGACATCTATACTGGTTGTAGTGGCCATAGGTACATGCCAGCTTTTGTAACAAAGGCTCCGTTCGATGACCCAAGTTGTTGCACCTCGTAAATTTTAGGCCGCTTCTCCGCGAAAACAGAGTTCCGCAGAGAAGTTCACTTGTACCCATTCCGTAAGACTATTTAAAATGGGGAAAGTAAAATAACTTTCGTACGTAGGGCACTTCGCTGGCGCAAAGAGAGCTTTTAATGGCTACGGGGCCTCAACCAGTGATTGAGCCGGGAATCGTTTGATGCTCTTGGACATTTAGAAATAATCCGTGGTAGACAGTATTACTTAGGCAAGTTTACATACATGCCAGAAGTGTTTGCTAAATGTTACATTAGTTGTCTTTGCATGCCCCTCTTGTGCAGAAAACAGTGACTGTGCTGGTGTCCATGTACACATTATGCGTGTGGACGTCCTCAACGTTTCTACAAGCGACGTTCGCACTCTTCCAAGCCAAGAGAAGGCATGTAAAAATTCTCTCTTATTTTTTTCCTGTTATTTAAAACAGGTGCAACGGCTAGTCACGACCGGCCTGAGATAACATTTTGGAGGCGTCACC